>JBBULP010000898.1:0-36439 GCA_038048775.1 Picocystis salinarum | reverse complement strand
CTACACACTCTTCCCTACCTCGCTCCTCCGTGCACCTCCGTGCTCCGAACTCCCAAGGACCTTCACGAACCCAGGTCCTTCAACGCTGCCTGTTAACCTTGCGGTTAAACAGCAGATCCTTTCAACACGGAGCCAATGGAGCAGAAGGGATGTTCTCGATCATTCGTGGCTTGGATCCCATGTAGCTACCTCGCAAAGACGGTCAGTTCAGGAAAATCACTGCCGAACGAGTTCAACTACCATGGATAGTAGAGGAAGTCGCGGCGAAAGATTTTGATTCGAAACCTCAGGACCAGGGTCAACGCTCATGAGATGCGGAGACTTCAAAGGAGCGCTTTCTCCCGCTTAGTCTCGTAACTTGCATGTGGCTTGCCTTTGTAGTTGGATGTTTCTTGATAGACGAATGATCTATGCCTCTTGCAAGCATCAGTCATCGAGACGTGCGAGCGCAAGACTCGTTTCCATCAGACCAATGCTTTGAAAAAGGGAGTTTGTGGTCTACCTTCGATGTGCACAAGAGCCCTTGGTCTCACATTGTCCATAAACGGTAGCCACTCGACAGTTGCTCATGTGCTTGAAGTTGCAGGCTACTGTCAGTATTATAGAGGCAACGTATCCTAAGCCGCACTGTAGAAACTTTCCTCAACTGTTGAAGTTCACTAGCCAGGGCCTGGAACTAGATGTCCACTGCGTGGGCACAAATGAGCCTCTATCCTGAGGCCACTTTGCAGGATAACTATCATCCAACCTATTCCTGCCGTACAAGTCAATCTCATTTCTTGAGTTGTGCAATTATTCTTGCTCGTACCATGGCCCCTCAAGAGTTCACCTATGAACTCCACACATAATTGGATAACTATTCTCATTCAAAGATCTTCAGATCCATGGATGTTCAATGACAGATAAAAATGTAAGTTGGTTCCTCTGGAAAATGCATGGAAAATCATGAAGGTCCGTTTAGCTCTCGTGAATGTCCCTTCATGCATTACCATTGCACTTTTGCATTCTTTCAGCTGCTTGATCTTTGTTCTCTTTGGAGAACTAGCTTCTCTAGCACAAATAATAAGCTGAGCAAAAGTATTACTCCACAGTTCATCAGGATTTTGAGGTTGTTCTTCTTGGATGCTTCCATCAAGTTTAAGAGTACTTTGTACACTCACAGAGCGCTTATCAAACGGCTCCTTGAATTGGTGTTGGTACCGAAATATTAGATCTATGAGACAGGAGAATGTATTCAAGTTCCGTTTTTCTACGGTTCAAACCTAGGAGTTCATGGCCAAGCAAATGACTTTCCCTGGTACATGAACAATCTAGTTTTGCAAACATTGGACAAGAATAGAAAATTGGACAAACATCGTGCCACATGCCTCCAGATTTGTGTATTTACAAGCATCTAGTAGTCTTACTCCAACAAGGTATTTGCTTCTTTCCAAACTTACCATTGAGGCTTGGATAACGTGGCCCCACATGTGACAAATTCGTTGCAACTGAAATTCACCGTTGCTGTCCTGTCTCGCATCTCCTGGAGCATGGTGTTATTTCAACTCTCTGAAGCTTGGGGGAGGAGTTTCTTCAGCCATTTGCTTATCACCCTACGTCACATTTTCCTTTTTTCTCTGCTGCAATGAAATGAAGAAACTGGGTAGGGCCCATCCGCTGTGTAGGATCATTACTTGCAGCTGCTGCCGCATTTGAAAGCACTGGATAATGATTTGCAAGGGGACTGATTACTGATTTACCAAGAATGCATGTGATCCTTTGCTGCGTGGATGCATGAACACAGCTGCCCTCCATACAGCTTGTACCACAAGACATGTACAATCGACGTCTTGGCTTACTTATGGGTGCATTTGGTTTCATGCAATCTTTGAACGTTGTGCACGCAGTCTTATTACCATAGTAAATAGCTTCGTGATCTTTTGTGCTGAGTATGTCCAAATCTGCGAGGACAACCCTCCAGTCACTGGTGAGAGCAAACTGATTAGCGTTGACATCGCTGCCGAGAACAAGCTGAGGATACTCAGCAAAAAGCAAGAAGGGTGCCTCGATTAAGCGAAAAACTTGCTCACAAGATGGCTGAAACGGAAATGGAAGCTGAAAAGGGGACGCACTCTCCAGCAACAGCCAGGTAAATTGATGAGAGTCACAAAAGCCATGCACTGTTGGTAGCCCGGGGCTTTTGTAAGCACTGAGTTTCTTCTGTGCAGCTACGATGATCCCTTTCTTGCGACTTGCTTCTTTCTTAGTGGATTGACTGAACGGAGGAGGACGATTCGGATCTGCGCATTTGGTATTGGACCATGCATACCATTCCCCAAAGTCACCACTTGTAAGGACAAAGGACTGGGATTGCAATCTTATACCAAAGACAAATTTTTGGACGCCTTTTGCTGTAAATGTGGCCCTAGTAAGTGCTTCTTCTATGATACTGGTGTGAGAGCAATTGTATGTAATGGCGCAACATTTTGGAACCCACAGAAGCAGGGACAATGCAGCAAGAAGTCTTACTTGGGAAAGTATTTTTATCTTGTGATGCATTGAGATGCTTCTCAACGATGCGAAAAGTTCGTTCACTTGAAAGTCTTTTGAGCTCATTTCAAATCTGCTGGATCCCACCATCCTGCCCTAACAGTTCGAGCCAGATGATTGTATGTGGGATGGTAAGGCACACCTGTGTCTTATCGAGGCAATGGAAGTCCTCGTTGTGTCGTCCAAAGAAGGATCGCTGCGGGTGTGCTGACGTCAAACTATGTGGCACATTTGCTGACTCCATTGAGCTTATTATCGCTCCGTCCTAGATATGACTGCTCGTCACACTGCCTTTTCGATGCGATTAAGGAGCGCGTCGTATCTTGTGCTGCTGGAAGACCTCGCGACCCTCCTCACTTCGACGTGGATGATGGACCGATTTCAATGTCCCACACGTTCGACCCTGGAGCCTTCCAATTGCACATCTGTTGCCCATGGTTGTCAAGTCACTGGAGGCAACACCGATGGGGTGCTGAATCCGAGAGAATGTACTCCCACGACGAGTGAAAGGTTGGCCAACCATCATGAATAGCCCACCTACAAGGGGTCGAAGCAATCCATGATGCACTCTCCCCAACCTCCACTCACCGAAACATAGGGCGGCATATGCGGGATTTGTGACATGTTCACGATGTGCACTAGAAATGATGTGGTTGACAAGACCAAATCGTGAACAACAACGATCCTCGCTATAGAGATTGATAAGCAACGGAAGGCCGCGGACATGATAGACTCCAAAGAATCGGAGTCATATGCCTCCGCCATGTTGAGCTTCATAGCATCGCTCTATCGAGGGAATCAAAATCACTCGAGTTAAAGAGACACGAAGCTAGTCAGTTGAGACCATGCAATGCTCTTGCAGACAGTCTCGTAGGATCTTCCATACGAAGGATGACATAGGGTTGGAAGTTCTGGAAGCTTCGTGAATTTGTTGGGTAAATCCGTAACAAAGCAAGTAGTGGGACACACCACCTTCATGGACAAGTGCGTCTCATCGTTACCAAAGCGAGTTGCATCGTGCTCCGCAATTTACAAGGACTCTTACCCTACTTAGTCCTTCGACCACGTGATTAGAGGTGCAATGCCTTGAATTCGTACACTTTGGTCAAAGAAAGGCGACTCAAACACTCCAATGGATTGCTCTTGATTACTTACTAGGATTGAACTCCTCGAAGGCTCGACGAAGAAGTAGCTCTTCGCTCAAGTGGCCGTTGCCATGACATTAGTGCGTTGGTACAAGACGAGACGACTGATAAATGGACAAGGTAAGCAAAAGATACAATGGTAACCATGTGTGTGTGTTTGGAACACAGTTACGGTGGTGACGAGTTTCCTCCGTTTTCTCTTTCAATTGGTCGACGAAGTATCTTATGTATTCTGTACAAGCTTCTTCGTGTTCAACTTTGGGGGCAACACCTTCTTCAAACTTGTTGCACAATGGGTTTTCCACTGCAAGGGCTACGTTGTTTGGCGGGTCCCTCGAATGGCTTAGTAAACGTTGTGTCTCATCGAAGATACCTCCATTCCTACCAAGAGCCAAAAGGAAAAGACCATCGCTAATTACGACGGTCTCGTACTTTTGTTCCTTTTGATGAAGTGTAGCATGTAGACCCCGGAGGAGGAGTGGTGTGGAATCCACGTAGGAGTTTTAGCAACAATATTTGCCGACCACGAAGAATTGGAAAAGATGTGATGGTGACTTCGATCGGTCTTGATCCAAAAAATTATGGAACAAACTCTCTAACTATAGAGAGCAAGCGATGAGCACCAAACAACTGGGTCTCACTGTTGAAACATCTTGCTTGATAAGAGAATGGTAGTGAATATCGGAAGGAAACCTCCACTCTTGTGAACTTTGGAGTACGTGAAGTTTTGCGCTCCGCATCTTTGCAAAAACGGTACCCGTTTTAAAGATTGTCGTGTGGAGCATACACAATGTTAGGGGCAAGACGTCGCCTTGGAATCGTAAGATTTCGGATTCCATCACAAGCATTATTTAAAAAAGGAGTGGATCAATAAAAATTTTGGTGTTGTTGCACGATTGTCGACCAAGTAAGGTATCCATGCCAAAGGGTTGACCGGAGGAAAAGATATTCCTTTCTGAATGCATCAAAATGAGCAAACCAATCGAAATAGAGGAGGGCCTTTATGTCCCTTAGCGTTGGTCGGAATTTTTGGCAAAGCATTCTTTGCGAGATTTGTGTGAATGAGAGCAATTGCCTTGAGGGTCACATTGAGATGGATCCCCATGATTGGCCAGGCAAAGAGGGTAAGGACTTTCGTGAGAGTTGTCCTTTCTCCAGAAGGGGGTCTAAATCCCCTGCGCCTGGTCGAGTGGTCGGTGACGACCGACGGATGGGAGAATGGCGTGGCAGCTCGAAGCGCGTCCTGGCGTGGATAGCCAAGAGTGTAATACATGCATTAACCCACTTCATACATATAGTGGGTGGTAGTTCATCAAAGTTAACAAACACGCGTTAGGCGGCGCGTGCGTACACAGCTTGGATCTCGGGCACGAACTCGTCGTCGACAGTAGAGAATAAACTCCTACAGGGGGATCCTGCACCCCTTTTCTCAATGAGGACAACGTAGAGGATGAGTTCAAGTGAGGCAACCTAGACCAACATCGTAAGAGGGAAGGGTCACTCAAGCTTTGAAGAGATAGCCAATCCATGCAAGTCCTCCTCATCACCAAGCGGAACCTCTTACCACCTCCGTTGGATGCGTAGGTCATCATCAACAATCTCGAGACAAATGCTAAGCATTGCTAGGACAAAATGAAACCTTCAAGATAATCCACTATATGGAGTTAACGATGTTGATAGTTTCGCACGACGTAAAAGCTCGGAAGTAAGCATTGATGTCGATTGTCACGCATAGAAATGAAGAATCATATTGCATGTACTCCGAAAAATTCGCTAGAGCATATCCCCGAACCGTTTAACTTCAATGCTCTCATCGTAGCCCAAAAAGAACGATATACTCCCAATCGAATTGTCTTAAGATTTGATATCTTATCCAGAGATTGCCATATCATACGCCGACTTAATAGAACAGTTGATTTGGCAAAACGGATGTGAGATGTGTGAACAATCGCACTTTAACCAAGGAGTGACCCCGTACTTGAGGAAGTGGCAAAGCGAGAGCAACTTCCTTTACTGAAAAGCGCTTCGATGAATGTGCCGTTAGATCAAACGTTAAAATGTACGAACAACTTTGTCCTTCGAACAAGATATCCAAATCCCCATGCTTGAGCGCAAAGTTGTCTTGCGTCTAGGAACTCATTCACTTAGAATTGAATTGAGGCGCTAGAAGTGGTGCGTACACACTGCTTCGAACCACCTTCTGAACTTTTTATAGTTTGTTTTAGAGAGAACTAGATTCATTGCGCATGGTACTTTTCTAATACAACCCAAGATTGCACTAGAGAAAAGCTCTAAAACAACGTAGAAAATCTTGTCAAACGTGATGTTAGGTGTATGTAGGATTCTTTGTATGAATTGTTTCTTTTGGAAAGGCATAAAGCCATGTTGTAAACCGTGCGACAAACACATGACTTGTACCTCGTGTTTGCAAAGGAGTCCTTCGAGGCTTGAGCAAGCTGAGCAAGAATACCATGTGGCAAGACTATGTTTGGCCTTTGATCCTACAACATTATGTCTTCTTTGCCCGGTTGAGAGTAAAACTCAGGATTCGCTCATTTATCGTTCTCCGTTTGTTGACTTCTAGTCCGTTTGCGTGATCGACACCTTTTCATGGTGGCCAGGAGACACTCCTAAGTTCTTGCAAAGCATAGGACGTGCTGCAATGCGGGGGATTCAAAATCATGGGCTAATGTAAAGATATGAAACCTCCTCATGCGATATGTGCTTTCCACGCTCGTAACAGGCGAGTTGGAAGACAACAAGAGCGGCTAATGAATGTCTAGGAGTTAAACAATGTTGGCAACAAATACGTACTTTGCATTGTGACTAACCGAAATGTCTTCCACATGGCGACAGACAACATTTGTGACCTAGCCGTCAACCCGTGTGTGGGTACAAGGCAACGTAGAATTCACGAGTTGAGTCTTTGCAAGGTTACGCATCCAGAATCAACGAGTCGAAGGAACGAAAATGCGAGTGCGACCCTTAAAAAGGCATGGGTTCACTCGGAGAAGGGCATTTCCAAGCGTGAAATGAACTGGCCCGAGGTGGCGTAGGTGAAGTGAGCTAGAAAGAGCTTCAAAATCATGCTAGCTCCTTTCCCATCAAATAGAATGAACGAAAGGAAGATCGAAGTTCTTGGCTGGAGTAACACATAACCAATCAATTGAGTCTCACCTGCACGTGGAGTCCAAGGAAACGTTCAAGGCTGAGGATGTGTGGATTCTTCAAGGCATGAAAAGGTTCAGGCAAGTGCCAATCCAACCCCTCATCTGTACCACAGATTGCATTGGCTAGGTGCCGTAGGAGTACCCTGATGCAGCACAGTAGTACTTCAGAAGTTTGAAGAAGCAAGACGTGCGAAGAGTTGTTGCCGTGTCAAAGTTTCTCGTCCAGACAAGGCAGGAGTGCCTCATATCTGAGCAACCACTGTGACAAACCCTTTTAGCGGTAAATGTAAGCTGTGGGTTCCAAGCTTGCAAATTTCAATGCAAGACTCAGAAGTGCACTACTGGAGATATGTCCAAACCTCTTTTGGACCAAGTCACTACAACATCTAAAGCGAAGCAAGCCTGACGACTCAGTTCCAAGATGCACCTCCGTGTTGCTATGGTACAGTGGCACTTTCTTCGAAAGCACAGCCTGTGGACGACGGCGTGGAACTCGCAGGGATCAACCAAGGCAAGGCCCACGATGCCTGCCAGCAGCAATCCTCAGCAAAAAGTCATGCAGAGGTGGACTTTCCTCGGGTCAGGAGGATGCAAGATTTGTATTTCCAGTTGGCTCGGTTTAGGAAACAGAGCATTCACCAAAGGTTTGCACCCATTCTCATCAGCCATGTCCAAGCTTGCATTGCGCAGAAGGTGAACAACAGCTGGAATACAGAAAGGGTGACTTTCACTCTTTGATGCGCTTGCACGAAAGGCTTTTATTTGTGAGCGTTCTGTTGGAGAGCATCCGCCACAGATGTCAAGCATCCAGTTTCCAGCGCCGTTCGTTTCGTCCGTTTAGTCTGCCACGTCTCACGGTGCGTTTGCGAGCGGTTCCTGCCAGTGCTTGAAGCAAGGAGCACGCTTCCTGTTTTGCCTCCTGCGGATCCGAGGGACCCCGTTCAAGCAAGGCAGTTCCACAGGAGCCGCGTGCTTGGATCCAGACTGCAGGACATGCGCTTGGCGTGGTGCGAGCGCCGCACCTACTTCGGGATGTTGGAATCGTCCAGCTCCAGGTACTCGGAGGGCAGGACTTTGTTTGGGTTCAGGATGAGGTGTGGATCGAGCATCTTCTTGATCCTCGCGGCTATGCGCAGGTAATTTTCGTCCCGGACCAGCGGCAGGGCGGGCAGTTTCAGCTGTCCGATGCCGTGTTCTGCGCTGATGCTTCCACCGACGGAGACGACGAACTCGTAGATCCCGCCTTCGATCTCTTCCCTCACTTGTTCCATCTTGTTCCGATCGTTGTTCACGCACACGTTGAGGTGGACGTTCCCGTCCCCGAGGTGTCCGAATCCATACACCTGGACGTCTGGGTGTCCTTTCACGGCTTCTTTGGTCCGTTCCACCAAACGGTTCATGTCTTTCAGGGGCAAGCACACGTCGTATTTGAGCACGTTTCCATGGGTACCCAACGCTTTGGCGATGCCTTCACGCAGCTTCCAGAACGCGTTGGCTTGCGCTTCGTCACGGGCCACGACGCTGCGTCGCACCACCTGCTCGCGTGCGAGCGCGTCCAAGAACGACTGGATCTTGGACGCGTCGTGTTCGGCGCGGCTGCCTGCCGTCTCGAACAGCACGTAGAAGTCGTCGTCGTCCTTTTCTTCGTCTTGGTGGCGCGGGAACGGATGGTCCAGGTGGTGCAATTGTGCGGCAGACGCGTCCAAGCACGAACGATCCATGTATTCTGCTGCGGACAAGATCTCGGCGAGGTGTTCTTTCGCACGTCGCATCGTCTGCACCACCGCCTCGTACGTGTGGACGTGCAGGAAGACGACGTGCACGGCTTTGGCGCGTGGCACCAGTCGCAACGCCACTTTGGTGAGGACGCCGAGCGCACCTTCTGCGCCGACGAAGAGCTGCTGCAGGTCGATGCCTGCGTTGTTCTTCTTTCGCTTCTGCAGCGTGGACACCACCGTGCCGTCCGCCAGCACCGCTTCCACGCCCAGCACGGACGCACGTAGCGGTCCGTAGCGCACGTGCCTCGTGCCAGCGGCGTGCGTGGACACCAAACCGCCCACTTGGCAGCTTCCTTTGGCGCCCAAGTCCACCGGCACGACGTGTTGGTGCTGCTGTGCGACGTGGTCGAGGTCTTCCAAGACACATCCTGCTTCCACCACCGCGACGCCTTCGTCCACGTCCACGTCGAGGATGCGTCGCATGCGCGTCATGCTCAGCACCACCTCGTCGTGGATGGGCACGCCGCCGCCCACCAGTCCGGTGTTGCCGCCTTGCGGCACCACGGCGATGCGATGGACGTGGCAGTGGCGTAGCACGCGCTGCACCTCTTCCGTCGTGCGCGGTTGCAGCACCACGCGGCTGCGTCCCACGTATCGACCGCTCCAGTCGCGGTTGTGCGCCTCCAACGCAGATGCGTCGTGCACCACGCCGCCTGCGTCCAACACATCCGTCCACGTCCACGTCGTCGAAGTCGTGGACGCACCGCGCGTCGCAAAGCGCCTCCATGCGCAACGCCGCATCGTCCACGTCGCACGTCCTGGTGGGACACTGCACGTCCATGGCAACACCACACCCATCCATGCGCAAGCGAGGACCCACGCATGATATCGCCCCCCACTTCGGCCCACCGCCACACGCCTGAATGGAAAGCGATGCCGTTCGCGATGGAACGGAGGCGCACGACAGGAAGAATGGCGTGGACGTGCCACCACGCCACCAAGGACCCCGAGCACGGGACGCTGCGACCGTGCAGGGGGAGCAACACGTTCGATGCCTTGTGGCAACGTGGACCCAATGGAACACAAAACCGTCCGCAACAGCCGTGCGCTCGACAATTCCGGCCGTGAAACTGGAGGGACGTCAAGCGAACACGCGCCAGCTCAGTGCAAACGTGCGGCGAGAAAGAAAAGAATGTCCTCCCTCTGTCCACGTGCAACGAGGAGGGCTCGTCGTTACCACTGCCCGTGCATAAAAGAGCAGGTCCTTCGTATGGCTTTCGGCCGATCGTCGGGCCATCCACCCTGGTGCGAGGGTCAAGGGGACCGATGCCTTGCCGAGGTTGCACGAACACGACCCCTTCAGGCGGTGGCGTGCCGTTTGAAATCTTTCATGGTGTGGGCGGTGTTCGCCGTGAGCGTGGCCAAGAAGTTGTAATCGACCAGTTTCATCAACAGGCGGAACAGCACCGCCACGGGTCCGATGTCCCTCCACACCGTTCTGCCGATGCTTCCAAAGATCACGTCTGGAAGCTCGCTTGGACCGACCGAGAACTTCTTGAAGAAATCGAGCGCGTCCAGCTTGTGCGCCTTGTCGTAGAATCGGGAGGCCACCGGGGACGGATGGACCACCAGCACGTCGATGCCGTAACACTTGACTTCGGCAGCCAAGGACGCGCCGAACGAGGAGAGGAAGCTCTTGGTCGCCGCGTAGAGCACGGTGAAGGGACTCGGCATGGAAGCCGCCGCCGACGATGTGAACACCACGCATCCCTTCATCTTCTTATCCTTCATCTTTTTGACGAAGTGGTGCGTGATTTGCATGGCACAGACGGCGTTGCATTCCAAGTTTTCCATCTGCTTTTCCACGGGCGTCTGGAGGAAGAATCCAGTCAACATGTATCCGGCGTTGTTGAACACGAGCTGCACGTCGATGTCTTCCGTTGCCCCTTGTATGTGTGGCATGTATCCTGGTTGGCCCAGGTTGACTCCGACTTTGCGAAAGCTGCGTTCGGGAAACTGCCGCACCAGCTCGTCGTAGGTCTCTTGCAGCAGCGGATCGTCCAACGACACGAGCACGACGTCGATTCCTTGTTCTGCCAGCCGCTTGGCCAACGCTTTTCCGATGCCGCTGGACGATCCCGTCACGAGCGCCCACTTGGCCTCGTACTTCTTCTTCAGGTCCTGTTCTTTGCACGTCCACGCCAGCACCGCGTGATGGAGCAGATACGTGCACCACGTCAAGACGATCGGTGCGCACGCCGCTCCGAGCAGCCACGCGCCGAGGCTCATCCTCGCACCTGTGGTCTGCGCCACACGTCTTCGTGTTTGGTGTCGCACGTGCGCGTGTGGTTTCGATCCGTCCTTCCTTTCGCTTTCCTGCACGTCTTCTTCGTCGTCGAACGCGACGTCGATGGCGGCGATGGAACACTTGCTGCGACGATGCGACGTGGAGGTGGCCCACACGAACACAAACACGAATCAAAGCAACAAGATGATGAAGACGAAGCAGATGATGAATAGCAAGATGAAGAAGGAGCAGATGATGAAGGATAAGAAGACGATGATGATAAATATGACGGTGATGATGAAGAAGGTGATACCTATGAAGATGACAAGTGTGAAGATGATGAATATGAATATGATACAGAAGGAGATGCTACATATGATGATGTTGATGATGAAGAAGAAGAAGGAGGAGGTGAAGATGAAGAAGACGGGTGCAAGGAACGGTGCAGCCGGCGCACTCGAATGGAATGCATCGACACGTGGAGAAGTTGGGGTCCATGCGAGGAATTGCAGAGCGCATGGACGAATGCGAGGGTAGCGTTGTTGGTGTGCGGAAAGGACATGGCATGGAAGGAGGATGGAACCGACGCAAGACCCGCACCTTCCTTTGCGCCCAGCAACATGGGTGCCAATCCGAACGTGCACGTGTGGACGCGTGCGCTTGTACGTTGCACACGAGCAAACGGATGTGTTCTTGCGCGTGGATCTTGACCTCGAAGGGAAAGCCGCCTGCCAAGCTACCTTGCGATGTCCGCAACGCCTTCTTCCTTGCGCGTGGAGCGTGCGCAGGAGCAAGCAAACTTCCACGCAGAACAAAGACGCACACGTCCGCGTCGAGCAGCGCAGCTTCGACGGATCGCGCACATTGCACGGACGGCACCAGAACATCCAAGGAGGTTCCATTGGACGCACGCGACGTTTCTCGCGCACGCCACGAATCGCGCTAGCGCGCGTCCAACGATCGTCGTGCCAACAACCACACGCACGCCGTCGGTTTGTGGCGTAGCTTCGCCGACGTCGTACGCTCGCATGTGCACCCACCTCTGCTTGTGTTCTCCTGCATCGCTTGCGCTTGCGTTGCACGACGTGGCATCCACCATGGTGGGTTCACGACGACGACGCACGACATGCGACTTGGAAGGAAGTCGGAACGTCGTCTCGTCTTCGTCGCACGTGCTCGTTGCTTGCAGCGACGTGGGATGGCGTTCGCCAAGCGTGCAAGCGACGTGCACGTGCGCATGGCGTCGACGTACGTGCTCGGCTTGACCGGCGGCATCGCGGCAGGAAAGAGCACGTTGGTCGCGATGCTGCGACGTCGAAACGTGGCGGTGTGGGAAGCAGATCGCGTCGTGGAAGCGCTGTACGCGCCTGGTGGCGGTGCGTCGCGTGCGGTGCGACAGGTGTGTCCGGAAGCGGTGGACGAACAGGAGCGCGTGGATCGCACCGTGCTGGCGGACGTGCTGCGACGGCATCCGGAGAAGCTGGCGGAGCTAGAAGCCGCCGTCCATCCGCTCGTGGAACGTGCGAGAGATGCGTACGTGGAGGAACGGAGGAAGGAACACGTGCCGCTGGTGGTCGTGGACGTGCCGCTGCTCTACGAAACCGGTGGCGAGAAAAACGTGGACGGCGTCCTCCTGGCGCACGCCGAACGTCACGTGCGCGAAACACGCGCCTTGGAACGACCTGGGATGACCCGAGAAAAGCTGGACATGATCCTTGCACGACAATGGAACGACGAAGCCAAGCTCCAACGTGCAGATTACGTGATCGATACCAGTGGTGACCTTGCAGACGTGGAAGCGCAGCTGGACCAACTCCTGGACCGCCTCCGTACCACACGAGGGCCGACCCTGCAAAACAAGACGGAAAACGAATCGCAACAAGAAGAAACGTGACCAGGGCGAACGACGAAAAGGAAGATGGTGGCAACGCACACATACGTACAAGAGAAACGTGGATCGGTCCAACCGCAACCTTCGGTCAAAACAATCCCACCTTCTTCTTCAATTGCACTTGTTTCCAGCTCTTGAGAGCGTGAAACTCTGGACGAGACATGCCAAAGACCTCGTGGAACTCCTCGTGAGACAAATACGCCTCTCTGCGAGTCATGTCGATGCCGTCCTTCGAAGACTTCAACGTGCGAAGCACATGATACGGGATGGTGTGCGTACTCGGCGACTTGGGAGGCTCGGACACTTCAGGGTCGCCATCTCCTTCTGCAGCACTAGTTGCTGCAGCTGCATCATACCCGCCGTGAGACGAAGCCTGCGATGCAAGGGAATCACGCACGGACGAAAGCACTTTCTCCTTGCTCCAGGGTGGACTCCGAGGTTGCTCCTGCTCCAATTTCAGCTTCTGCAATTTTTCCTCGTAAGGATCCACGAACGTTCTCTTCTTCGGCAAGTCCGGATCCCATCCGTGGAAGTGATGTGTGAATAGATTGGTTTCTCTTCCAGAGTGCACGAGGGCAATGGGCGTGTCGGGAGAGCGACCATCCGTCGAAGAGCACATTTCAATGTACTTCCGAGCAATGCTCATCGCTTCCTCCCTCTCCAGTCGATTGCTTGTGCGCCCCAGCCACAAGAAGATTTCGGTATATACGTCCAGCAACATCACGTCCTCATCCACCAAGTCTTCTTGTGTGAAGCTGTAGATCTCCTCCACCACAATCCCCAAGGGCCCTGTGACGTCGTTGGAAATCCGAAACAGTCTCGGGCTTTCGCACGGGGGCGAACTATTGTAGTCTGGGTATTCGTCCTTTCCCCCGAGAAAGGACCAGAAAGTTGCATCCTCTTCTCCTTCCTTCAGTTGTGTGCGCGAGTGCTCCTTTCCCAGAAATTCTGAAATGCTCTCTGCGAGCGGCCCTTGTGCGGCCTTCTCGAAGAGGTTGCTGTGTCTCCCATACCATTCTATCATCTGGTTTCCTGCAGTCAAGATGAAGCAATCTCCGGAGTTCAGATTTGAAGCGATTGGAGCTACCTCCACCGCCCTGACATTCCTCTCTGATGTGCCCTTAACTTGGAAGAGCTTTGTATTGCTTTCCTCCGTGGAGGGATCGGTGTCTTCCTCAACTGACGTGTCCCTCTCATGAACTTGCCGAAATCCGCTCGGGACTCCTCCCAGGTGGATGACAAGCTTGCCGTGGAAGAGGCTGCAGAAGTGGGGAGGTTCCTTCCCCTGCGACACCCGGACCAACGTGGCACTCCCGCCATATCCGCTGTCCAACTTCACAGCATGCATGGCTGAAGCTCCTCTCTCGTCCTGGCTAGCATCCTTTCCCTGCCAATAATAGATCACGGGCGTCTTGCTTTTGGCAGTCGGCTCGCACAGCACTATGTAGCAGTCTCCGCAGAAGAAGTGACCCTGCTTCTTGCGGTCCACTTCTGCCAGCTCCAAATTCTCTATTCTCCATACTTTAACCTCTTTCTCGTCTTCTGGATCATGCAGGACTTGCGGTTGGTCCGAGGATCTCCTCCTTCGCATGGAAGATACGTCGAATGCTACGGGAGACTTGGCGTGGGTCTGTGCCTGGGATGTAGCAGGGGTCTTTGGGACTGCCAATTTGGACCATGATGAAAAGTTTGACCGAAATATTGCTTCTTCAAGACCTTCCTTCACAATCACGAGGCCGCGGTAGCGCTCGATGCCCAGGCTGTAGGGTATCATGTGTGTGTGAAGCTGCACAAATTCTTTGACTTCCTTTGACGTGCCGCGCCCAACCCAAACGTATACAGAGCCTTGCGCACACAATGCAAGAACCATGGTGGTATCAAGCATCTCTTTGGTGAGGGGAGGTTCCAGCATTTCTCCGGCCTGCACACCCTCTTTGCTCACGGTCAGCGGAAAGAGCTTGGGCGTCTCTTTCCGCAAGGCTGGGTCTTCGTCGCACCCCCCCGCTCTTTCGTCCTGCACAACTCCTGATTCTCCAGAGTAGTATTCCATCCTGGACATGAATTCCTTGTAGTCTTCGTTCGTTTCACCCTCGTCCAGTATTTTCAAAGGGGGCCTTCCTCCGCGATCTTGGTCCCTCACAGAAATGGCAATGCTGAGCCCTTTGGATTTTTCGATGCTGCTTGCTTTCGATCCGTTCCATTGGTACACGCAGTTTCCTGCATCTAAGACGAACACATCTCCTGAGTTGAGGCTGGAGATGGTCACGGGTACGTTTCTGATGATGACTGTTCTTTTTCCTTTCACTTGCAGCAGGGTGGGTTGGAAGGGTTTGTTTTCTTTCTTTCGAAACCCGGAGTCGACCCCTCCGTCTACGTAGCGCACACCGTCTTCGAACATCTGCAGGAACTGTTTGCTTTCATGTCCTTCGGTCTCTCGATACTGTGTGGCCATGTCTTCCAGGAGGAGGTCCAGCTGCACGGCCCAGATGGCAGACGCACCTGCTTCGTCCACGGAGGTTTCTGCACCTTGCCAGAAGTGCACGTCGTACGTTTTTCGTCCGGATCCTCCTCCTGCAGCGTAGGCGTGCAGGAACAGGTAGGAATCGCCTGCACATCCGCGGCATTCGTGGCGTCAGTGGGTTGTGTCCATGGGTTGTGGGACGGTGGGATTCCACCTGGTTCGTTCACGCACCTCGTCTCAGCCTTCCTCGTTTGGCTCCTGCGTCTTCCACGGGATGCATGTCTTCCATTCGCCACGCCAGGAGTCCATCTGCTTCCCGCAAGGAAGAAGCGGTGCCGAAAGGCGTAGGCGACATGCCGATGCGACGTGTCGGAAACACCACGAAACAAACACCAACTCTCCTCGCCTCGAAACCCCACAGGGAGTTTCTTCTCTCCTCTTCTCTCCTCGTCTCTCCACCCCACAGGGAGTTTCTTCTCTCTCCACTCCACCGCACAGGGAGTTTCTTCTCTCTCGTGTCTGGACCCAGAAGAGAGTTTGTTCTCGACGGTGGAGGTGGGAGGCGCGGCATGGCGCGGAGGCGTCGACGGCGTGGGCGATCCACGCGATTTTGCGCGAAGGAGAGGGAGGAGAGGATCCAAGGACGACGTCGTGGTGGAGAATTCGGATGTAAGAGAGAGGTCGGATCGATCTCCGCCCTTGCCAGTGGACAGGAGACCTGGATGGGATGGCCTGGGAGGACTGGGCGTTGTCCCTCAGAGAAGAGAAAATGGAGGCCTTGGCTTGCAATTTTGCAGGTTTAATCACAAGGAAAGAGGAAAGCTTCCAACATGAACCAACTTGCCAATAGCGACGGCTGGAATTGGTAGATTCCATCGAGCAGAAGAAATTTCCCTTGCGAGCACAAGGATCCGTTTCCGTGCAAGGTATCGCCGTGGAATGGCACTTCAAACGAATGACGTGATCTGGGAAGACAAAGAAAAGGGGAGATATCCGACAGCCATGTCAATCGCTACGAATGCTGTGGCCAGAACGGTAGGGGGAGAGATAGACAACTTCGTCTTGTCTTCTGGCAGTATGGATTTCTAACTCACTCAAACCGCGCTCATGCAACTTTATTCTTCATGGCTCATCCACATATACAGTAGATACTAAAAAGGACAGCCGAACCAAACACCGCAATGATAGAAACCAGGCACAGGATCCAGAATTGGGATGGATGGGATAGCACGCTTGAAGTCAAGTAGAAGCAAAGCTGCAAGACATTCTGGAGGCTATTCTGGGCACCGCTCACGGCCGAAAGATTCTCCTTTTCGACCTTCTCTTGGATCAACTGCGTCACAATCATGTCGAATGTCCAAAGCCCCCACCTGGACAGAACTACGCCCACCACAAGCAGATGAGTCGAGACCACAGCGTCCATTCCCAGCAATATTCCGACCACTCCGATAAACAGGCAGACGAGCTGCATGTAGACACCAATCGTACCAGTCCAAAGTAGACCCAGCTTATCACTCATAGGAGAGAGCGAAAGGGTTGCAAGGATACCGAATACGGCCCCCACTCCTCTGTAAAGCCCCAAGGTTGCTTCCGTCATTCCTCTGGAGTAGAGATACGGCACCATGACACTTCCAAACGACAAGACAGTGTAAAACAGCAATGCAAGAGATAAGGCAGCCTTGCATACATCTTGGGAAAAGTAGATCTTCCAAGCCTCCGCGTAATTTTCGAAGTGACCGCTGTTTGAATGTGTAGGATGAGCTCTTGGCTTGCACTCATCCACCACGTAGCTGTATTCTTCTTTCTTCAGTAGGTAGTGGACACAGAGTATCTCTGGAAACCACATTGCCACGTTCCAGGTCACGATAAAAAGCACGCAGATCTTTGGGCCTCCATGAGTCAGAAGCAAACCTGCCACGCCCGGGGCAAGGATTTTGCAGGAGAGATCGATCCTCCGTAGACCAGCGTTGAGTTTCGTCAACGCTCGTGAATCACTACGGGTAAGGGCCCGCGCCAGCTTTTTCTCCAGGCATATTTTGCTCCCAACCGATCCAAGGCTACTTCCGGCACCGCAGAGAATGGCCAGTGAAGTGAGCAGGACGAACATGAATTGGGACAGGTTGTGGCTCGTTTGCAGCAGGACGAAGATGAGGCCTCCGGAGAGCAACACCATGGTGTTTTGGAAGGCGACCGACGAGAGGAAGCAATTCCACACGGCCACTTTGTCCATCCAGCTTCCCAGGACACTACCAAACACAGAGATGGTGGCTGAATCCACCAGTCCAAAGACGGAGGGAAGAAGCAAGGTTTGCGGCCTCAGCTGGTACAGGAGGAGCGCAATTCCGAACTCCCACATCCGTTCACCCCATGCGGAGAGGAACCTCGCCATGTACAACATCGCGAACCCATGCTTCAAGTTGGGCGTTTCCACCTGGACCTCTCCTCCTTCCGTCCGTTCCAGGAGCGGTTCTTCCAGCGTTCCGTCCTCCACTCCATCTTCCGAGGTCCTCGTCGACGCTTCCGGCGGTTCTTCCGCCATGTCTCTTGGGAATCCGTCGTATCCCACGTTTCGCGGACGCATCTTTGGCGCTTCGAAGCGACGCTCGAGCGCGATGCGTCGATGCGTTGTCGTCCAAGGCGAGATGCTGCACCGCACACGTCTTCGAAGCTGGATGGAAGGTTCGAATCCTTTTCGAAAGGGACCCTTTGAAAGGAAGAGAAAGGGAGACGCTTCCTTTCGATTGGAAAACGAAAGGGACGAATGGAGTGGGAGTGGAGGCGAAGCGACGATCCACGTCCGTCGTGCGCGTGCGCGTCACGACCATCCGTGCATGCGGATGACGTTCCGTCCTGCTCGTCCTGCTCGCTGCCGTCCAATGAACCTCGAGACGTGCTCGCTGTGCACCGTGCCGTCGTGCACTGCGATCGCCAGATAGGCGGTGGCTGATCCACCACCACCACCACCACCACACGAAGGAATCTCCCATCCGAAAAGAACGATTCGCCGTCTACGCATGCGAAAGCAAGGAGAAAGGAAGGCCATCCACCAATGCAAGTGAGCATGCTCGTGCTATGCCATGGAAGGATTGGACGACCATCGAAAAACAGCCGTCTTCTCCTTCCCACGCCTGGAATATTCTCTGAGGAAGGAACGTGGTGGCGAAGGATGCGGCGTTTGACGCACGTAAGTTTGAAACGGCGGATGGGAGAGCGCGTGCATCGATGCATCGATCCGTGTACGGGAAGAATCCGACGTCGCACTCGTGCGAAAGAGGGGAAGCGCGGTGCCGTCCACGTTGGCGCGACGACGTGCGCCTCTTTCGATGGAAAGAGTTTCTTCTCTCTTTCGTCGATCGAGAAGAAACTCTTTCGAAGGAAAACCTTGGGCTGTGCACGTCGATCCACAATCCTCCAAGAATTCATGGAGAAGCAAGCTCATCGATCCCTTTGCAACACAACACAATGGTGCGCTCCTACGCAACGTTGGTGATGGATACCATGTCCACTGCACCAAGCATAGACGCAAGAGGTTTGCATGGGACAGGAGCGACGCTGGGCGTGGTCTTCCCGTGCAAAACATGCCAAAGATACCAGCGAACAAGGCCGTGGCATGCAGCGTCCATCCAACCACATTCCAACCTTGCACCCTTTGTCCATCCAAATCACCTCGCAAATCAACCACGAAACAAGCGAGCAAGCGATGAAGCATGGGAAGGGAAGGTGCATGGCTTGCGCCAACAGGTAGGACAAGGAACGGTCACTCCTGGAACCGCATCGTCCATGCTTGCAAGTGCAAACCATGGGTTTGGTTGAATTCTATCGGCCCGAACCATCGCAGAACAGGACCAACCACAAGGTGTTGGCAGAGATGCCAAGCCAAAGATTTGACTTGCGCGTTGCATTCCTGTTCCTTGTTTCTTCTCCATGCATGACCTTGCACCGAGCAGGAGATCAACCTTGGCTGGTGCAGGAGTGCGCCACGTTCCCTTCCCTTCCATCCACCTTTCGGCCAGGTCGAACCAACACTTCTCTGCATCTTTCCATCGCCATGGTCGTCACCGAAGAATCACTGGACGAATAGAAACACGTCGTTCGTTCGAACGCGTTTCGTCTGTCTTTTCTTCGCCTGGATTCCAGACGAAGCTGGGATCGACAGGTAGATCGCAAGGCAACGATGGACGGTGCTCGCGAACACGTCGCACGTGCTTCTCCACGTTGTTTCGTGGTGGTGCATGCGGTGTCCAAGTCGCACAACGTCGGCACCATCGCCAGATGTGCCACTGCATTCGACGTGGAAGAGGTGTGGATCGTTGGAAGCGACAAGTACCGCACGTTTGGCAGCCACGGTGCTGCGGATCACGTTCGATGGATGCACGCACCCACGTTGGAAGAGGCCAAAAGCAAGCTCCGAGCATTACATGGTGCATGCTTGTGTGGTGTAGAGATCGTGGATGAAGCCAAGCCCATCCAGGAGCAACCTTTTGTGGGACCTACTGCTTTCTTGTTGGGCAATGAAGGAGAAGGACTCACGGAGAAAGAGAAGAGTCTGTGCGATCAATTTGTGTACATCCCTCAGTATGGGAAAGGAACCGCCTCCCTCAACGTGGCAGTGGCTGCTTCCATCGTGCTGCATCACTTTGCCGTGTGGGCTGGATACCAAGAAGTTGCAAGGCAACAGCACAAGTATTTGGTAGGTCCCAAACCCATGCGCAGGGGAAAGAGGGGCGTGGTGTGTGGTCCTCCCGAAGAAATAGCACAGAGACGCAAAGAAAGAGATGCAAGAAGGCTGTTGGAGGATACTGCAGAACATGAACCCTACATGGAACTGTTCTGAACATTTTTGAGCCAGCCCTGGCCGAGGAGGAACAGAGAGAGACAGGAAAAACAGCAGCCTGGGCTTTCTCGAGTCCATGCTTGGTAGGCAAAGGTACATGTTGCTTCTGCAGAATGACAACACTGTTCCTTCAGCAGAAGTGTTGGTAGTGGCAGCTTAAAGGGAAGGTGCATGGCATGCAACATAATAGCACCTGAAGCGTTTTGTCCATCCTGTGGTTGTGCAGCGTAGAGGACACCTGGTGTGCAAAGTTGTGCGCCGAGAGGCTAGGGCAAGCAAGGACTTCTCTCCAGCTGTTTCAGATATCATTGATTCACAACTGCCATGGATGTGTTCCTTCACGATGATGCGAACCCGGCAATGGAGAGGCTCTAGAGAAGGTTGCACCTTGCTCTGTTCTCATATTCAGCCTGGTGAAAGCACCACCTACCCTCTTTCGGGTTCTTGAAAGGGGCATCACCATTAAATTGTTGAATGTTTAGGATTTTGCAATGTTCCAGGACCAAAGGTTCCTATTCCAATCAAATGTAGAGAATAATGTTTACCCAGTGTGCCTTCCTACTTGGCATCGCGATATGCAGTAACCGCATGGAGCACTGCCGAAAGGAATGGCATCTCAAATTGCAGATTGATGGATTTTGCTGCCCATTACACCGAGCTAGTCTGTTCTAGCATTATGCTTTCCATTTGATAGTCATGAGCCTGTGGCACTACCGCTGGTATGTAGGAGAATGAAAGGCTGTGAGTGGCGATGCAACTGCTGACACATGGGCACTTGTAACACCTGATTTGGGATCAACCATGGCTAAGTGCGCAGCTGTTGCTGCTGAGATAGCTTCTGAGGTAGTCGTGCTCGACCAGCCATTTGCCTCACAATGGAAAAGAGGTTCGTAGAGGAAGAGAGTTGTTACCAAGCATTGGAACACCTTACAGCTTTACTTTCTTGTCATTGCACCATCACTCAACCTTCCATTTTTGTGGTGCCATATGCAGGAAAGGATGCGCCCTGCTTCATTCCAGAACAGTGGAGAATGCATGTCCTGCGGTATCTTGCCTTGCTTTCTCTTGCAACCGAATCGCCCAGCAAGAGTGTGTTTGTTAGAAAAGGAGCTGCCTCTACGAAACACGGCAAACAGCTAGATGCTTAAACATGTCCTGTTTCAAAGAGCTTCCCATTTCTCAGCAGTTCAAATTTGTGTGTGCTCCAACACTGCTGCAAATCTCTGTTTTCTTTGCCAACCGCTGCGTCCAGTACAGTGCACGTCTTCAACATCCAGACTCAAGAGCCCATGTGTAGTTACAAATATTTTGGAAGAAGCATGGACTTGAGCTGAATGCTGATGGGTAACTGTCGATCAGGCATTGTAGGGAAATGTGTAAGAGGCTTGCAATGCAGCATCGGACGGCTATCTTTGCAAGAACGGAACTCTCTGAGCAGACTACCATTTGCATGTGACCGACTGCCTGATGCAGTCCTTGCAAATAAGGTCTCTGGTGGGCTCCGCATGCTGCAAGAGCTTTCTAAAAGAAAGCTTTGCAATGAATCATCGGGGTAAGAATCCGTTCCAGGGCAGATGTGAAATCGTTTGTGTTGAAGGTGGCATATCTCTTGTTGCAGAGTTGATGGTACTGGAACACTTTTTTCGACGTACTCTTGTATTTCCCTCAATTATCTGGATCGGCTACGCCAGCTTCGTCCTCTGACTGAAGTTTCTGAGAGACAATGGTAGGGGATGAGATCTAAGACGAGTTTGTTTGAGCTCGAAACTAAGGTACTGGAACACAACAGCAGTTAGAAATGCACTATGTCTTTCATTGAAGACGATTTAAAACACCGTGCTGTATACTTACACACGGAAATAAAACGAGTATCTTATTCTGCAACTATCCTCCTTCTCTCCTTCACTTTTTCCTCCAATTTTGCATACAGTGTTGCGTGCAAGCTATCTGCCTTCTTCATGTGCCCTTTAATGTGACTCTGCCCCGTTGAGGGGCTGTATGCATAGGTTTTGCCGCAAACTAAACACTGCACAGTCGACTTGCTGCTTGGCGCAGTCTCTGCATCCGCATCCTCAACTGTCTTTTCAAAAAATGCCCAAACTGGAGCAAGGCCTGTATTTTTTCTAGTTGGATGCTGTTTACAGCTGTTTTCCCACACTCTCAAAAAGTTTGTAAGCACGAATTCGCTGACTTCAACTTGCCCGACCTCTCCTGTTCTTGACCTTTTCCTACTCTGGCATGAACCGTTTTCCATGTTCCGTTGTAGTAGTGCCACTTCAACTTGGAGGTGCTTATACAGCAAGGGGTGGTTGTTTGCATGTTCCAAAATCGCTTGGGAATCTTTGTTCGTGCACTCAATGGCCTTCTTGCAGCTAAGGCATTCAAAATAGGTCGCACCGTTGTTCCCTCTCTCCACGACTAATCCCCAGGCAGCATCTACCTCTGTTTTTTCTTGCTTCCTGGCCCATTCTTTCCAGTTCTCTAGGTACACGGACAAGTCTCCGCTACGCTTGTTGTTTTGGCTCTTACACCTATGGTTGTTAAAGGTTGCATTCTCCTTTGTGATGTCGGATTTCTGTGTGCCATCTGATGTTTTTCCTTGTGTTTGCGCTTTCCTTTCGTCATCTGTTTTCTTCTCCCTCTCGACGTTTGATTTGGCTTCCGTTTGCTTCCGAGCTGCAATGGAAGCTTCTACGCTTCGATAGAGCTTTTCGTGGAGCGGGCAGCTCCTCAGCATGTGGTTGGTGATGTGGTGCTGTCCAGTGGATGGTTTGTACGAGTACACTTTGTCGCAGATGACGCATTTCACTTTGGTGTGTGTCCCGTCTTGGGTGGATCCGTCCGGGACGTCTTGAAAGAACGCCCACACGGCGCTCAGTCCCACGTTTTTTCGCGTCGGATGGTTCCGGCAGCGTTCTTGCCACAGCTGCAGGTACGCGTTGGCATCCACGGAGATCCCACGCACGTCCGACATCGCCTTGCGCGGCGACGTCGCGCCTCGTGCAACGTGCCAGTCGTGACACGTTGGTTGTGAAGGACACCATGGTTCGTACCTCTCGTAAGACGGTCCTGGATCGTACGTCCCTTTCAAATCCGGGTCTTGATCGGAACAGTCGGAAGGAAGAACCGGGTTCGATTGGGAGGAGATACCGGAACAGTACCGGATCGAAAGACTCGATCGAAAACGAAAGATTCCATCCGATGCCGCAGAGGAGGGGTCTGGATCAAGACAAAACAAAGGGATCGACCTCGCCTCTGCGGGTCGTGAAAGATCGCCAGCTGGCGGTCTCGTCGGATCCAACCGGGATCCAACCGGGTTCCTTCGGTCTCGAAATCCGAATTAGTAAGGGGCGCGTTCCGGTCAGAACCATCCGAACCGAAGTATCTCTGCCCACGTGTCACCCGAGTACGGGACCGCAAAAGGACTGCAGTCCTTTCCCTCTCAACCCTCCCACGAAGGACCGCGTGGACCGTTTGGGGCGGAGGTGAGGCTGCAAGACCGTAGGTGTTGGGACGACGTGGGGCGGGCTCATCTGGACCACATGTGAGAGAACCGGACGACGAAACGGATGGAGAGAGCGCCGCCAAACACGGATCGACACGTCTCTGCTGACGACCACGTGGACGAAGGCGGCTCTCGCGCACGGACGCGACGGTCGCACGTCGCACGCGACGCACGCGGACGTCGCGTGGAAACGCACCCCCTTCCTGGACGATGTGCCGTCGGTCCCGTCGAAACCGCACGTGATCGGATGTCGAAACGAAACAGACCGCGAGGGGATTCTGGACCGCGAATTGGAAAAGGTTAACTACGGAGTTAGCAAACCAACGGCAGAAACGTGTCTTTCGGTGTCGTTCACTCACCTCGATTCCAACGAGGGCAAGGGAACGCGAACACAATCCGATGTGGAAACAGCACGTGCTTCATTGACGAAACGTTTGTGTGTCAAGAGCACGGTGGAAGGGCGCATGCACTCGGATGTGTTGGTGGGGGAAAGTTGCATCGTTCATGGGAGGAAACACAGTGGCCTTTCGTGCACAACCTAAGCACGGCCCCACCTTGTGCAGGACAAAGAACAATCACGTAGCATGTGAAAATCGCGAGTACAATCCGATGGGATGGCCCTTATGTGATTGGAGACATTCGCTCCTCGGGGAGTGGGATGTCTTCCAACAGAATGGAGATGCGGGAAAGATGGTGAACTTCGTTTTCGAGACTTGAAATTTCCCTGAAGAAAAGGAGATGTATACTTGTCCGCCACACCCTTGAATGGGCCATGCTAGAAAACGGGTGCGGGACTCGAGTTTGTTGAAGGCAAGTAGAGAAGTACTCAAAGAAGACGAAGAATGTGTGCCGTGCATCGGGACCATTTCCAGGCCAATCGAGGTTGCATGTTTGCTTAGCCCAACGCATTCAAGCATTTGAAAGGAGAGAGAGAAGGATATGCTTGGACAGCAAGCGGACTCGTTCTTCTTATGGTGTGGTTGGTTCGAGAGAACTTGCACAAGACTTGTGGGAATCAACGAGCTGGACATTTCTCTTCTATCTCATTCCACGTGATGTCCTCTCGTGAGCGTGTACACTCCGAGGTAGGGTCGAGGCCATGTGATAATAGTGGATGCACAAGGACGACTAATTGCATTGCGTGGTACGTAACCCTCATTGCTCTACTTACAAAGCGAAAGTGGCACTCGTGGCATCCATCTTGTCATGGAGCGTTGTCCTTTTCATCGCGTTCTCCATTTCATTCTCTTTCCCATCTCTTCGAAGAGGAGCACCCTTTTATGCTCCGTGCTTCGATCGCACGGCAGCTCGTGTTTCCTCCTTGCCCACCACGCCTTGAAGTTGGATCCTTCTTCGCCTCTTTTCTACGTTCCAACGCTTTTGCTCCTTGGAACCCCCACCTCTTGGTCTTCGCCAGGCGTCTCCATAGGTTCCACTGGTCGCATGGTTTCCTTCTTCTCCCGACCTCCCGGCTCCCGGACGGCGTCCATCGTCCGCTCCTCTTTCTGCCCACGTCTGCAAACCGCACCACGGTGCATCCACCGCCTTCCCTCGTCCACGTGGCCTCCCACGTGCCGCCTTCCTCCCTCATCCGCCCAGGGAGTATTTTCTCCCATCGTGGGTCTGCCTCGGTTCGCATCCCACTTGTCGACAGCTGGTGGTCGTTCGGGGTTCCTTTCCCTTCTCTTTCGGTTTCGAACCCGAACGAGCCCGGTTTCGATCGGGTTCGATTGGGGTGGGAACCCGAGACGAAAGGAAGGGATCGCATGGCACGCACCAGTGGACGTGCAAGTGGCGCCATGGCGATGGCGATGGCGGACGTAGGAGCGCACGAGGACGAGAAGGAGATCCCGGTGAAAGTGGCGGTGATGATACGACCACTCGTGGATCGAGAGCTGGAGCAAGGATGCAGAGAATGCTTGCACGTGGTCCCTCCTGGACAACAGGTGCGACGAACGGGCAAATGGGCGGGAAAGCAAAGCACGACACACACACGTGCTGCGAACGTGGCAGATGGGAAGGAAGACGCGGTGGAAGAGACGTGCTGACGAAAGGGACGGTGCACACGCAGGTCGTGCTCGGCACCAAACACGCCTACACCTTCGATTGCGTGTATGGAGGGAACGGAAGGAACGAAGAAGAAATGTTCCACGAATGCATACGACCGCTCGTCCAAGGTATCGTGGAAGGATACAATGGAACGGTGCGTACATGTCGAGTGGTGAAACGAAAGAGACGCGATGCAAGACGCCCGTCGGAAGTGAATCGAACCCAAAGCATCTTGCTCCTGCACGAAGAATTCGAAATCCACGTGGGCGGATGCGAACGAAAGGATGGTCCCAAACCGAAGCTGACGAGAAAAACACGATGGATGTAACAGGTGTTCGCGTACGGACAGACGGGATCAGGGAAAACATACACCATGGGAAGCACCTTCGTAGGAAAAAACAAAGACGTGCAAAGAGGAGTCATACCACAAACCATACACACGCTGCACGAGCTGCTGGAATCAAATAAGGAAAACAAGGAGGTCCAACTCAAAGTGTCTTTTATTGAACTGCACAAAGAAGCCATCCAGGACTTGCTTGCAGACCCCAGCGAAAGTCCAAAGCAGTGCTTCGTGAGGGAATACCCTGGCGGGAAGGTGACCGTCAGTGGAGCCACAGAATTGGAAGTAAAGACACCTCAAGAAATGTTCGAATGCCTGGAGAAGGGCACCCTCTACAGGACTACCGCCAGTACAGGCATGAACAAGAAGAGCAGCAGGAGCCATGCAATTTTCACCATCACTGTGGTGCAGACCCCTCATGCCTCCGCTGATGCAACCAACGTTCAAGGGGGAGATGGTGTGCTCATGGCTAAGCTGAACCTGGTTGATCTGGCTGGGTCAGAAAGAGTCAAGAAAACCAACGCAGAAGGACTCCGTCTGGAGGAAGGCATCCACATCAACAAGGGGCTGCTGGCCTTGGGGAACGTTATTTCAGCATTAGGAGGAGAGAATCGAATCCTAGGACATATACCGTACCGTAATTCGAAGCTTACAAGGTTGCTGCAGGATTCTTTGGGGGGAAATAGCCGTACTGTCATGGTGGCCTGTGTATCGCCTGCAGATATTAACTTCGATGAAACTCTGAATACGCTCAAATACGCCAACCGCGCTCGCAACATCAAGAACAAGCCAATTGTAAATAGGGATGGAACCACTGCGGAGATCCTCAACCTTCGCCGGGAAGTTGCAGAACTTACTGCAGAGTTGCAGAAGGTGAAGTCGTCTGGCAAGGTGGAAGGGACCGATGAAATGGACCAAATGTTGGTCTCTGAGCTAGAAGCAAGATGCCTTGCTGCAGAAGCTGAATCCAATCACCTACGCGGAGAGCTGGCCTCAGCACGTGCAGGCGAAGAACTGGCAGCCAGAAGGCTGTTGCAGGTGGAAAAGCAACGCGATTTCTACAGGATGAAGATTGAAATGATTGCAGCAGAGCATCCAGATTTGGTCCCAGAAGTAACCAGTGAAGACCTGTCAGTGTTGGAGGAGCATCTTGCCACCATACAAGCTTTGGAAAAAACAGTTAGTCGTTACTCCCACCTTGAAGCAGCCGGCGCTACAGACATCTTTGAGGATGAGGAGAACTTTGCAAGCAATGGATCTGTAGACTGTGCAAGGACTCTCGACTTTGGTTCAGAAGAAAATACAGAAGATTTCGAGGAAGGTCAAAGGATGCACATGCAAAAGCAACAAGAATGGGACCAAGAGCTTGGTGCTCTCGAGGCATCATTGCTGTCCAAGGAGGAGCAAATGCGACAAATGAGCACAGCAGGAGAGAAATTAAATGCCATCACGTCGTACTACGAAAGCACTTTGAAGGAAATTGCACAGGAAAGGCTCCAGCTTCTTGAGGAAAGGAACGAATTGCTCGAGGCCATGCAAGAAAGTAAAAAAGCTAATGCAGACGAGCGCATGTCTCTTGAAGCCAAGTATAAGCAAATGCTGAAAGACCTTGAGACGAAGCTAGGCAATCTGCAAGAAAAGGCCAATGGTTATGCAAAGTTAGAGAAGCTCAAACAAAAATCTGAGCGGGCGTTGAGTAAGCTTGAATCTGAAATCTTCCAAATCAAGCAGCACAGAGTCCAGCTGATGAAAAAGGTCGAGGCTGCCAACAAGGATTTTGCCAACTGGAAGAAGGAGAAGCAGAAAGAACTTATGCAGCTTGTCAAAGAGAAGAGAAAAGATAGGATTCAGCTTGCACGGTTGGAGCTCATCAACAAGAAGCAAGAGATGATTCTCAAACGAAAGACAGAGGAGGCAGCTGCAGCAAAAGCTAGAGTTCAAGATCTCCTGAAACAAAGGTCAAAGGGTGTCCAAGATCAAGCCCAAACAAATACTCCCATGGAAGACTATTCAGCGTTGGTAATCCGTCCCAATCAATCTGCTCCACAACTTCATAATGAGAAGCAGAGAAGGGTCTGGCTGGCACAACAAATAGCAAACCTGGCCAAAATGCACGAGTTGAGGCTGGAAATGGTGGAGAGAATCGCTCAGCGTTTGGAGACAGCGCGTACGATCGATCGTCTTAAGGCTAGTCTAAATGAGGAAAGCACAGTCGACAAGAAGGCTAGCATCCAGCAAAAGATTGATCGTTTGGAAGAAGACATATCTAACATGAGTGCGTGTATCCAGCAAATGCAAAGTGAGTTGGTGAACTCGGAGTCACACAGCCCCTCAGAATTTTCTCCTCAAGAGATACAGCGATGGTTGGGTCTTCGATCCTTACCAGAGGCTCGCTGCATGCTGAGAACTTTGTTCAGATGTGCAACAGCATCTGCAATCTCCAGCAAGAAACTGCAAAAGGATATGTCCCTGCAGCAAGCAGAGCTAGCCTCCTTGCAGAGACAGCATGGCGTGCTGAGTAAGGAGCACCTTTTGGAGAACACTGCTCCAAACAAGGCCAATGCTTCCAAAGTAGGTTTCCTTGCTGCTACAGAGACCGGGTCAGAGGATGAGGATATCATAAAGCTTTTGCGAGAACAGAGAGAAGAATGCAACGTCTTTCAAAGCCTGCATCCAGATGTGTGCTTGGACAGTTCTACCAACTTTGAAAGCCAGTCTGACAGCTTCAGCCACAGTGAAGACAGCGCAACTTCCGCCACTAGCCAGCTGTCAGAAGTAACCAGAAGTGTCCGTGCAGCACAAGATAGCGCTGGGTGCACAGAGTCAGCAGATACAGGGCCTTCGCTAAAAAGCTGCCCATCAGACCCAAACTATTCTACCAGGTCCAGCGCTATTAAGAGCTGGTGGAACTCCTTGGATGAAACAATTTTACTCGAGCTTGTCCAAGATTATCCTAGGGCACGGGAAAGCTTGGTGCAAAACAATGTGCAGGGGATCGATGGCCTGAAAGATCTTCTCTCCTCGTTGCATGGTGCTGCATTCTGGTACTATCGCTTCAAGAGGATCCAGATGCAGAAAGATTCCCCACCTGGAGGGCGGCGTTTGGATGGTGTTTTCGAAGATGCCGCTGGAGACATCTCGCCCCCTGAAGCACTCTTCCACCGTCCATCGGATAGTGTTCTCAAAACCATACAGACGAGTGCCAAATTGCGCGAAGGAGCAAGAGAAGCACGCGAAAGAATTGAGCGTTACTTAAAACAGAGCACTGTACAGTTTTCACCAAAGCAGGCAAGCAAAGGAGTTGTTTCGAGCTAGTCTCCTGCGCACAAATCCTAAACCATTGCGAAGTAAATGCTGAATACAAGATCAGGAGAGCATCTGCAACTCAGAAGTGTAGGAGGTGTAAACAGACTGAGAACCTAGGCCAAGCCTGTGCCGACAGGGACTTTTTGGCCAAGAAAGCAGCTTGGCTTTCTTGGTACATGGCTGCTGGCACTTCTTCTCATGGTATTCCTCAGAAGTACGAAATAAATGTTTGGCATCTGGACAACTATGGCCTTTTCCCTTACGAGTCCAAGTCCTTCATCCAAGCTTGCCACTGCGGCCAAGGAAAGTCGTAATTGCTCCACCAAAGGAGAGCACAACACCAAACACGAGCATTGTCCACGTCAGGTGGTATTCCAGAGGCTGGATCTTCTGCTTCCTCAACTTGAGATTCATCAGTGCAGGGAACACGTACACAATCCATGCACCGAAAACAGATCCGTTGTATCCCATGACCGTCTCAATCTCTGGAAGAAGCCATCCTACAAACACAGTGAGGCTAACGCCTATGGAAGTGTACAAGTACAGCCTTGTTTGGCTGAGCGGTCTACTGGGAAACGCCAGCGCATGGAAGGACCGCCGCCAGGAGTTGAATACCAAAGGATAGCTGGTGAACACATGGAGCACGAGCCCTAATTGTGCCAGTGCCACAGTCGTGCTAGGAACATAGTTTAGCAGGATATTCCCGCTGGTCTCTGCCCCGAACGTGAGGTATCCGCAGGTAGAACTGATGATGTACACAAACCAACAAAGGGACAAAGAGCCTGCCACAAGAGCCTTTGCCTTTACGGGCCCACGCCCTTCCAACTCCTGGTAGTACCTGGGTGCATTGTAATGAAAAGTATATGCCACACTTACAAGAGGCAGCGCGACGAGGTCCCTCCACGAGAAATCCCAAACCTGCACCGCCGGCATGGGTTCTCCGTCGGCCAGCCGGGAGAAGAACTTTTCGCAAATCACAGCGACTGTGTAGAGTATGCTCAACAGCCCCAACATGGAAGAATGCCTCAGCATATTGAGGTTTCTGACCATGCTGAGTGGAAGTAAGATTGTGAATCCACACAAGATGAGTGCATTGGCACGGTCGGTCAGAACGGCTTTCATCCCAGCAGTCAGATGCCGGCTTACATGCGGGCTCGCGAAGACCCCAGGCAAGAAATCTCCGATGAGCACCACGAAGGACGTGCATGCGCCCATTGTGTAGAGCATCATGATGGCTTGCTGCAAGATCCCGAATCGTTCACCGAGCGCCAACCTTCCCATTTCCCTGTAGTCAAAGCACTGGGTAGTTTCGCAGCACCTTGTGAGCAGGAGGAAGGAATACGCCGTGAACCATCCCGTAGCGGTGATCAGCATCGCTCCCGACACCAGCGAGGCTTGCTTGAGTGCAAACGGCAGCGTGAGTGTTCCTGCACCGATGATGTTGTTGGCGACGTTGAGCACCGACGACACCAGGTCGGCACCACCGCCTGGCGGATTCGTTCGTTCCATGCTTTTGTCCAGTTGCATCGTCGTCTTTCGGATCCCGTCCGTCCATCCGAGGTCTTCTTCGTCTTCCACCGTGCGCATTCGCACGCGCGTCATCTCCATCGAAGGCGTGCGTTTGATGGGTGCCGCACGCGACGTCGGCAGCATGTCCTGTCGCACGTCTCCTACGTTGTCTTCTCGTGTCCTGGGTGGGCGAGGCACAACCGTGTCGCCAACCCACACCATGGTGTGGGGCGTCCGGATGACGTCGGAGGAGCGAGACACCCGCCCCTCCGCCCCTCCACGACACGTGGCAGCCTCCGGAGGGGCGGGGGAGGGCGCGGGGCGACGCACGTGCACGTGGCACTCGTGCCAGCTTGTCTTCGCCAGCCATGGATGCCAAGGAAGGAAACCATCCACCACAAGAGGAAGGACTTCCTGGTCCGTCCAAACGAAGGTGCGTGCCGTGAATCGCATGGCTGTCCATCATGGAGGTGGAATTCATGTGCAGCTGCTCCTTCCTTGAAAAGGAACTGCACGTCCATGCGTTGACCAAGCCGCATCTGCAATGCAGCTCATGGCCATCATCCACAGTGTCACGTGCCCAACGATGCACGCAACTCGCACCCATCGAACGATGGATCCACCACGTGTACATCCCAACCATGCTTCGTCTTCCACCTTTGTGCAAAGCAGTTGATTTTGGTGCACTGGTGGCAGCAAGCATCCAATCCTGCCCTCCTTCCCAATGCCAAGTGATTTCATGATTTCGGACAGCCTGGAAACGAAACACAGTCCAAGTTACCTTGGACAAGGGTGGAAACCAAACATCGACGACAGAAACGATGGACGAGCACGAGGAAGCGTGGATTGTGGAGGTCATGGCGGAAGCGTTCCCGCTCCTGGACATGGCCGTGGTCAACGCGGTGGTGCAGGAGTGTCAAGGCAGGCCGGACGAAGCGTGTGCGACGTTGGCCCAGCTGTCCCAGGCGGCCGAAATGGAGGGAATGCAAGCGCAGAAGGATGGGAAGATATGGGACGCAGACGAAGCACTCGCCAAGAAAATTGCAGCCGGCCACGATGTCAAAGGAGACAACGCACCCACGCTGGCCGAAATGCTTCGACATGCGGAGGCGGACAGAGAAAAGTTCAACTCGAAGAAGATGGAGACTCTGGCTCTACAACCAAATATCCCTCCTGGTGCTGCACGATGTCCATGCCATGGAAGACTCGTGCGATTGTACTGGCCGCATTGGAAAAGGGCGAAAAAAAAAATTTCCAAGAGAAGAAGTCGCACCGTAGATGCGAAACGACCAGAGATCATGGGCACAGGGGTGCCGACCCAGAGGGACCAGAAAACAAGAGCACCTGGAACTTCACAATCTTCTGAATCCATCCTTGCCAAGGTGGACAAGGAAGGAATGGATGCATTGTTTGAGATGTTTCAAGAAATTGAGGAAGGGATAGTGCGTGATACAGTGGTGCACTTCAAGGGCGACCTACAGCAAACGATGGATAAACTCACAGAAGTACTGTTTGGAGATGCAAACACCGCAGAGAGTCAGGAGGACATAGAACTTCAAGAGCAAGAACTAAACCAGCTGGCAGAACAGTTCGAATTTATTGAGGTGGTTGAACAATTGCTGCCTCATGTGCCCTATGATGAAATCATCGATGCACTGAAGAACTTTGAATATGACACAAAACAGGCGTACACATACCTGGAAAGAACAAGCACGAAGCAGCGACATAGCTCCAGCACTGCGACCTTCATGGATAACAGAGACAACAAAGCTTGTGACCCCGTTCTCCATCAAGATTCACTTGATGATCAAATGGCATGGCAACCTTCGGAAAGCAGGATGCGAAAAATGGAATCTATTATGGCAAAGTACCCATCTTGCGATGAAGATGTGGTCCAAGAATTCCTGTTTGCCTGCAAAGGAAACTTCAGGTCTGCCTGTGCAAAGCTTGAGCAGGCAGGTTTTTCTCCTCAAAGAAAGGATGCCGAGCCAGGGCCAAGCAACCAGCGAGTGGAAGAGCAAACAGAGAGGCAAGGAGTGTACCATCAGTACCAAAAGATCCCTCTAGAACACTTCAGGAACTATTGTGCATTGATGGAATCGTCAAGGAAGGTAGGCATGCAAGGACACAAGGCCAGGGCACAGGTGCTCCGTGAAAAGGCACTGCTGTATCGCCGGCTGGCCCTCGAGGCTCGCGAAGCAGCAGCAGCACACATATTCAGTCACAGCAATACCGGTAGCCTGGTTCCGATTGATTTACATGGCTTGCATGTCAAAGAAGCGATTCAAACTCTTGAGAGCGAGCTGGAGATCTTCAGGAAGAGCCAAACAATAGTCGGGGCCAAAGTAATTACAGGGAAGGGGCTTGGAAGTGGAAAAGGTGGTCCACGGTTGCGGCCCGCTGTCCACGAATTCCTCAAATCACAAGGGTACCACTTCCATCTTGATCGAGGCAATGACGGCTGCACTATAGTTGACTTCAAGAGTAAGGGCAGGCGTTGACTCTTGTCCATGTTGTTAGGTGGAATCCTTATTCTCGATGTTCCCGAAGCGTGCCCTCCTCTCCTCTTCGAGAAGCTTGGATTCCCTTCTGGCAACATCACTCTTGGTTACCTGGTTCATCTGAAGTGCACCTGCAATCATTCTTCTTGCGACCACAGCAGACGTCCTTGTTCTTGCACTAGGATGCACCAACCTGCAGAAGGGAAAGTTTCGACTGGCTTCTGAAGCATGCTGCCACTCTCGCAACTGGAAACAATGCTTCTTGGGTGTATCCACAAAATTTTTCAAAGCCATTGTTGCGTTTTCCTCGGTCTCGAAGACGACCAAGGCATGCGCTTTGTTACTGAATTGCACGGTGACCAGACTGTTGGCTCCCAGTACCGTTCTGAGGTAGCTCTCTACATCTCGTGCATTGATAGAACGCTCGAATTCATAACCCTCGAGCACTAGGTTGGTGGATACTCCGTTCGAGTCGGCGTCTGTCTTTCTCTCTGTACCAGTATCTGCGTGCTTTCTTCTCCACACTGGCGTAGCTTGCCTTTCTCGTCCACCATCCCTTCGAGTGTCGCAAGCCTTGCCTTCAACAGCACGTCCATTCCACCTTCTTCGCGATGTGCTCGTTTCTTTCGATTCCTGACTCGTATTCGAATCAATTCGAAAGCCGTCCAAGCGATCCTGCAGCAGCTGGACGTCTTCTTGTCCTGTTGCGCTCGTGGCCACACCTCGTTGGACGCCTGTCCCTTTCACACAACCTGCACCTTTCGCAACGTAAAAGGAGTCTTCTGCCATCTTCCACTGGGGTCCGAATGGGATCCAAGGAGGTCTTTTCTTCCTCCAACATGCGGCTTGGAACGTTTCCAACTGACGTGATGTGCAGATTTGTGCATTCTTGGCGCATTTCGGATGCAGGACACAACCGTGGACCGTCGGGGACCGTGTGGACCGAACGGTCCATGAAAGACCGTGGAAAGACCGTCGAAAGATCGTCGAAGGACCGTCTGGAGATGACGTACAGGCGATGGCACAGGAGACGGTGGACACAACGACTGGTTTCGTGAAGCAAGTGCACCAAGGAGACGTGAGCAAGAAGGAACATGGCCATGGCGATGCGTGCGGTGGAGAGCGTGCGTGGGACGCAGCTGAAGACTGGAAGGAACCGCATGGTGCGCGGGAGAGTCTCTGCGAACCCCACGAAAGCCGCCTGGACCCAGGTCGCCCAGAAGTCGGACCTCGAAGCGAATGGTGGACGCATGGTGGTGGAAACAAGCAAGGGAAGGGTCCTCCTGCAGGAGCTGGAAGGAGAAATTTACGCTGTGTCTAACAAGTGCCCACACCTCGGACTCCCACTCGTGGGAAAGACGGCCCTCTTCCAAGGACAGGTGCAGAGTGGATGTATCGTCTGCCCTGCACATGGAACTGCCTTTGATCTGAAGTCCGGTGATGTCCGAGGTGAGTGGTGTCCCAAGCTGCCTAACTTGCCGCTGGTTGGCAAGGGTCCACCGGAGAAGCCTTTGCCAACGTTTCCCATCAAGATCGAAGAGAGTGGGGCTATCGCAGTGGATATCTGAGCGGATAAGGTGTCCAACCTGGAGGGCTCTGTGCTGGTTCGATGGCAGAGAAAGGCAAGTATACATGCAGCTGAAGTTGTCCAAGTTGTAAGCCCTCTATGTGCATGAGTTTTTACACATTCTCTTCCCTTTCCAGCGCTCTCAGTTTGCGCTTGTAGTTTGCCCCCCTGCGATATAAAACAGCCTACTGGTGCTAGATCATCCATGCTCTGACGAAGAGTTCTGGACAGGCAGTAAGGGGTGTCTGCCCCTGCTCCTGCTGCACTATTGTAGCCACACGACGACTGTTGTTGTACGTGTGGCTCCATCATGCTCATAGTTTGCTAAATGCAGGGCTTGACGTGAATGGACCCATCATGTCACCTTCCAACAAAGATGTGCATGGCTAGTCGATGACTCGATTGAATGCACTGGCATCTGATGCTTATCAAGCATCAACACTGGTTTGTTGTGTCGCTTTCGATATTGAGCAGATCACGCCTCACCTCTCCGTTTGCTTCTAAACCTACTCGATTTCTGTAGGCTCTAAGAGGATTTGGAAGACAATGATGTCAAAGGTGTGAAATCTCACGCAACCGTCGGATCAAACTTGCCGTCGAAGGTCACTTTTACGTGCATCCACGACTGTCTCTCCTTCCTTTCATCGGTAGCGAGTAAAAAGTTCCGAAGATGAGCTTGCCACAGTTTCCTTCATGTTAGATATCTTCCTAGCGAGCATCATTCTTCTGCCCTCGTGCGGACAACACGATCTTTCACGAGGCATCTAGCTATTGGTTTGGTTAGTCCTCAACCATTTTCGGCCGCTTCAGCCTCATACAATAATGTTTATTCGAATTCTTAGTTCCAATTTGAAGCCGAGAGGCGGAGTTCAAGAAAATGTCGACATTCCATCACAAGTCTCTAGCTTTCTCTTGACCGTGAATGCATAAGTCGTCACCGGCCCACAAAAGTTTAGCCTACGAATTAGTCCGTGTTGTGGCTAGACGTTATTTATCCTCACCATGTGAAGTTGTTTGTTCGCCAATGGATGCGCTTTGCACGTGAACTTGGATTTGACGGACAAGTCCGCTGAATAATTTGGCCATTCATCCGAGCTAGGGACTAAATGCATCTACTAGACTTTTCGCTCCTTTTCCTCTTCTTGTTGCAACGCACGAAACATTGCTTGCCTACCTCTCCTCTTCATGTCACTATTCTTTAAACACGATTCACAAAGTTTTGCGTTTCAAGCGCATGAAGTCGATCTACTCCGTAACAAGCTTGGCCCCATCGACTTGTACTCTTTTGCGATTCTTGGCGAGGCACTCATACAATCGAATTTCTTTCGACTGCATTCTCCATCACTCATGAAGAAAGGCTTGCAATGCAAGTCAAAAGTATTACTCACCAATGATCAAAGCATTCCCCAAGATTGCAAGTCTTCTTCGCGCTCAACAACACCGCCTAGACACTTCATATTCGATTTGCATGCTTGTCTTGCTCGTAAGACTACTTCGTTCTTATTGCAAAAGCGTCCGTGAGTTTTGGACACTCACACACGTGCCTTGGAGGAGAGCGTTTGTCGGGAAAGGAGCCGGTGCACCGGTCTTGGGCGAGGGTCCTCGCACTCGCGGACAAAGTCGTCTT